>JAPDRP010000031.1:40000-42500 GCA_030247845.1 Coniosporium tulheliwenetii | reverse complement strand
CAAGGCCATGCGATTCGTTAAGTTATTATGAATCACCAAGGAGCCCCGAAGGGCATTGGTTTTTTATCTAATAAATACACCCCTCCCGAAGTCGGGGTTTTTAGCATGTATTAGCTCTAGAATTACCACGGTTATCCATGTAGTAAGGTACTATCAAATAAACGATAACTGATTTAATGAGCCATTCGCAGTTTCACCGTATAGATTGCTTATACTTAGACATGCATGGCTTAATCTTTGAGACAAGCATATGACTACTGGCAGAATCAACCAGGTAACTATCTTGAGGCGCCCGACCACCGGGGTGAAAAGGGCGCCGAACTCCCCGAAGGGAGCAGAGTAGTTAGAAGGAAGGGGTGCACCGAGATGCAGCCCAGCCCGAAGAGACAGCCACCAGAGCCCGAAGGCTCGAACGGCAGCCGCCCAGCGGACCATCCAATTGCCCCCACTGAGTTCCCCAAAAGACGGTCCACCTAAGACCCGATCGCACCCCCGAAGGGAGCAGCCACAGGCTTAGATATACGCCTCTCAGGAGGAGGATACCTTCCGCCGATCACGCCCGAGAGCGGCTATCGGCATGGGCTTACCCCCGATTGTCTTGCGAAAGTGATGGCCAACGGCCAGCAACCCACAGACTCCATCAGAGCCGGCCGGAGCGAGAGCCCAACCGGTCTTCAGGTGCCTTTGGAACAGCATGCCCCAGCGTTAGGGGTAGAGGCAGGCTCCTCGGGCAGTAGCCACCCCCGAGGGTACGACAGGGCAACTCAGGTTACCACCGGCCGCACCAGAGGAAGGCGACATTGCGGACAAGGGACTAAGGCCGGTGCTGTCAGGCGTTGACCTAGAGGCATTGCTGCGCCTTTTAGCGGTAGCGACGCCTCCGAACAGGTGCCTGAACCCGCTCAAACAATCTAAAGAAGCCCGCAGTGGACTTTGGTAGACTGCCTTATCGAGCTCAGACGACTCCCATTCATATACCCTCCGACACCTGCGGCTCCTGGCTTGGCCGCACAAATTCTTAGACTCGCGATCGATTTTTGAAAAAAGGTTTTTGTACGGTAGGTGTCGGGAAAGCTCGCAGGACGAGGTGCCGGCTCCTCCGCCAGTGGGCTGCACGAGGGAGACTCTTTCCGTTTCGGCGCCGCGGTGGCGGGGGAGAGGGAGGGTGGTGCCAGACACCGGAAGGGGGTGGAGGGGTTGCCGACACGGGCGCATACCCGGAGGTCAGGCTTTTGGGGACTAACCGCCTGAGCTGCGGGGGCGAGGCGCCTAACTCGGGCTGCCAGATGCCTAACTTTGGAGGGTTTAAAAGTTAATATCCCCGCACATTAAATCCAAGCGGATAGGATTTTGGTGCGGTTCATCTTAAGCGGTAAGACCTACATCGGATCCTCCATAGCTAGCTCGGTTAGGTTTTTAGAGGGATCCAAAGTTGGGATCGCAGCCGAGCGGCGAAAAGAAGGGGAAAGGGAGCGGTATTAGGCTGGCTAGTACCGATATCCATATTCTAAGCGCCTAGACCAACTACTGACACGAAAATAGATGGGGTTCGTTATATCGGTTTCGCGCCAGCCGCTTTAGGCAAGTCGGCCGGGCGCCGAATTTTCACGGACGCATACCCGGAGGTGCAGCCGTCCGGGTGGCACGGTACCGCAGCTAGGGGTCTAGGGGCCTAAAGTTTAGGCCTTCAGTCCCCGCCGGTGGGTGCATAGGTGTCTAACTGCGGGGGTTGAGTCCCCCAGAGCGGGGGAGCCAAGTGCCTGTCGCCAAGTGCAATCCATCACGGGCGGGCACCCGGAGGTCACCTTCCCCCAGCCGTCCAACGCGTCTGTAACGGCAGAAAACCAGCCCAACGCGTTGGTGATACGTAGTATGGTGGTTAGACGTATCGTAGTGCTAGACTTGTAGGCTATAGCACCTGTTACAGCGAGGATAGCCACTAAATACGGTGGAGATGGAGAGAGACAACCGAGTTGGATCCCAAACCGGTCATACCTTTAGCTGTCGTCTTGCAAAACAAACCACTTAAGGAAGCACCGTCTAAACCTTACCGGATTTGACTGCTGGCTGCACCAGCAGGCCTAGCGACACGCCTCCAGAGGCGGTAGTAAGGGTAGGTGCCGCTGTTAGCACCAGCCGGACGCTCCAGACGGGTCACGGCTGCATACCCGGAGGCTCACCCTCCGAGCCTCAGCCGCGGGCGACAGGTGCCGATTCGTGGGGGTTTTTGGCCCGCTGGTACGCTGCTAGGTGCCTAACGGTAGGGACCAAACCCCCAAAACTGCAGGGACGATGCCCTCAATCTTCGGAGGTCGGGTGCCTGTTCCCAAGTCCGACCGAACACGGCTGCATACCCGGAGGCGCATCTCTTTAGAGGTTAGGTGCCTAGCATTGGAGGCGTTTCTTTACTAAAGCTAGGGTTATGTGTACCGAGCTACGGGGGCTTAACGCCTGACTTACCAGGGCGATGCCCCTAAGCTTCGGCGGTGAGGCGCCCGTC
>JAPDRP010000031.1:30000-32500 GCA_030247845.1 Coniosporium tulheliwenetii | reverse complement strand
AGGTGCCTTTGGAACAGCATGCCCCAGCGTTAGGGGTAGAGGCAGGCTCCTCGGGCAGTAGCCACCCCCGAGGGTACGACAGGGCAACTCAGGTTACCACCGGCCGCACCAGAGGAAGGCGACATTGCGGACAAGGGACTAAGGCCGGTGCTGTCAGGCGTTGACCTAGAGGCATTGCTGCGCCTTTTAGCGGTAGCGACGCCTCCGAACAGGTGCCTGAACCCGCTCAAACAATCTAAAGAAGCCCGCAGTGGACTTTGGTAGACTGCCTTATCGAGCTCAGACGACTCCCATTCATATACCCTCCGACACCTGCGGCTCCTGGCTTGGCCGCACAAATTCTTAGACTCGCGATCGATTTTTGAAAAAAGGTTTTTGTACGGTAGGTGTCGGGAAAGCTCGCAGGACGAGGTGCCGGCTCCTCCGCCAGTGGGCTGCACGAGGGAGACTCTTTCCGTTTCGGCGCCGCGGTGGCGGGGGAGAGGGAGGGTGGTGCCAGACACCGGAAGGGGGTGGAGGGGTTGCCGACACGGGCGCATACCCGGAGGTCAGGCTTTTGGGGACTAACCGCCTGAGCTGCGGGGGCGAGGCGCCTAACTCGGGCTGCCAGATGCCTAACTTTGGAGGGTTTAAAAGTTAATATCCCCGCACATTAAATCCAAGCGGATAGGATTTTGGTGCGGTTCATCTTAAGCGGTAAGACCTACATCGGATCCTCCATAGCTAGCTCGGTTAGGTTTTTAGAGGGATCCAAAGTTGGGATCGCAGCCGAGCGGCGAAAAGAAGGGGAAAGGGAGCGGTATTAGGCTGGCTAGTACCGATATCCATATTCTAAGCGCCTAGACCAACTACTGACACGAAAATAGATGGGGTTCGTTATATCGGTTTCGCGCCAGCCGCTTTAGGCAAGTCGGCCGGGCGCCGAATTTTCACGGACGCATACCCGGAGGTGCAGCCGTCCGGGTGGCACGGTACCGCAGCTAGGGGTCTAGGGGCCTAAAGTTTAGGCCTTCAGTCCCCGCCGGTGGGTGCATAGGTGTCTAACTGCGGGGGTTGAGTCCCCCAGAGCGGGGGAGCCAAGTGCCTGTCGCCAAGTGCAATCCATCACGGGCGGGCACCCGGAGGGTCACCTTCCCCAGCCGTCCAACGCGTCTGTAACGGCAGAAAACCAGCCCAACGCGTTGGTGATACGTAGTATGGTGGTTAGACGTATCGTAGTGCTAGACTTGTAGGCTATAGCACCTGTTACAGCGAGGATAGCCACTAAATACGGTGGAGATGGAGAGAGACAACCGAGTTGGATCCCAAACCGGTCATACCTTTAGCTGTCGTCTTGCAAAACAAACCACTTAAGGAAGCACCGTCTAAACCTTACCGGATTTGACTGCTGGCTGCACCAGCAGGCCTAGCGACACGCCTCCAGAGGCGGTAGTAAGGGTAGGTGCCGCTGTTAGCACCAGCCGGACGCTCCAGACGGGTCACGGCTGCATACCCGGAGGCTCACCCTCCGAGCCTCAGCCGCGGGCGACAGGTGCCGATTCGTGGGGGTTTTTGGCCCGCTGGTACGCTGCTAGGTGCCTAACGGTAGGGACCAAACCCCCAAAACTGCAGGGACGATGCCCTCAATCTTCGGAGGTCGGGTGCCTGTTCCCAAGTCCGACCGAACACGGCTGCATACCCGGAGGCGCATCTCTTTAGAGGTTAGGTGCCTAGCATTGGAGGCGTTTCTTTACTAAAGCTAGGGTTATGTGTACCGAGCTACGGGGGCTTAACGCCTGACTTACCAGGGCGATGCCCCTAAGCTTCGGCGGTGAGGCGCCCGTCACCAAGTCCGAACAGTCACGGACGCACACCCGGAGATGTCATCCTTTCAGAATCAACGCCCGGATCCGCGGGCGACAGAAGCCTGTTCGTGGGGGTTTCTGCCCGCCGGTGGGGTGCTAGATGCCTAATAATAGGGGCTAAGCCCCCAAACAACAGGGGCCAGGGTGCCCGTTACAAGTCCGACCTATCACGGCCGCATACCCGGGGCGGTTGACGACAAGCAACCACGGCCGCATACCCGGAGCAATCCCTCCAACGGCAAAGGACGATTCGTCACGGCTAGGTACCCGGAGCACGCTGTTCCACGGCAGTGCGATTTATCACGGAAGCACACCCGGACGAGGTCAAAATCAAGCCGTCTGAGGGAAAAAGCGTTCAAAAAGTCTCGAAAAAACCAAGTCCAAAGGAGAATTTTCCCGCTGCGCGAGCGCCACGGCCGCCCACCCGGAGGGCTTTTGGATCCGGCGCGGTGTGGGAATCCCGTGCGACTGACTTTCCTAGGCAGCTTGGCTGTATGTGTGTGTCTCCACAGGCCGGCCGGCTGCAGCGGAGCATAGAAGCCCCGTTGCCGCCGCGGTGCCAGCCCGCTTCGGCCTTGGAAGACCCGCGCCGAACCGCCGGCGGAGCGAGTTCTGGCGGGAGGCCGGCAGCGGAAAGGTGCCTGGCAGGCGCCTTG
>JAPDRP010000031.1:2500-5000 GCA_030247845.1 Coniosporium tulheliwenetii | reverse complement strand
GACATGCATGGCTTAATCTTTGAGACAAGCATATGACTACTGGCAGAATCAACCAGGTAACTATCTTGAGGCGCCCGACCACCGGGGTGAAAGGGCGCCGAACTCCCGAAGGGAGCAGAGTAGTTAGAAGGAAGGGGTGCACCGAGATGCAGCCCAGCCCGAAGAGACAGCCACCAGAGCCCGAAGGCTCGAACGGCAGCCGCCCAGCGGACCATCCAATTGCCCCCACTGAGTTCCCCAAAAGACGGTCCACCTAAGACCCGATCGCACCCCCCGAAGGGAGCAGCCACAGGCTTAGATATACGCCTCTCAGGAGGAGGATACCTTCCGCCGATCACGCCCGAGAGCGGCTATCGGCATGGGCTACCCCCGATTGTCTTGCGAAAGTGATGGCCAACGGCCAGCAACCCACAGACTCCATCAGAGCCGGCCGGAGCGAGAGCCCAACCGGTCTTCAGGTGCCTTTGGAACAGCATGCCCCAGCGTTAGGGGTAGAGGCAGGCTCCTCGGGCAGTAGCCACCCCCGAGGGTACGACAGGGCAACTCAGGTTACCACCGGCCGCACCAGAGGAAGGCGACATTGCGGACAAGGGACTAAGGCCGGTGCTGTCAGGCGTTGACCTAGAGGCATTGCTGCGCCTTTTAGCGGTAGCGACGCCTCCGAACAGGTGCCTGAACCCGCTCAAACAATCTAAAGAAGCCCGCAGTGGACTTTGGTAGACTGCCTTATCGAGCTCAGACGACTCCCATTCATATACCCTCCGACACCTGCGGCTCCTGGCTTGGCCGCACAAATTCTTAGACTCGCGATCGATTTTTGAAAAAGGTTTTTGTACGGTAGGTGTCGGGAAAGCTCGCAGGACGAGGTGCCGGCTCCTCCGCCAGTGGGCTGCACGAGGGAGACTCTTTCCGTTTCGGCGCCGCGGTGGCGGGGGAGGGAGGGTGGTGCCAGACACCGGAAGGGGGTGGAGGGGTTGCCGACACGGGCGCATACCCGGAGGTCAGGCTTTTGGGGACTAACCGCCTGAGCTGGGGGCGAGGCGCCTAACTCGGGCTGCCAGATGCCTAACTTTGGAGGGTTTAAAAGTTAATATCCCCGCACATTAAATCCAAGCGGATAGGATTTTGGTGCGGTTCATCTTAAGCGGTAAGACCTACATCGGATCCTCCATAGCTAGCTCGGTTAGGTTTTTAGAGGGATCCAAAGTTGGGATCGCAGCCGAGCGGCGAAAAGAATGAAAGGAGCGGTATTGGTATCGGCTAGTACCGATATCCATATTCTAAGCGCCTAGACCAACTACTGACACGAAAATAGATGGGGTTCGTTATATCGGTTTCGCGCCAGCCGCTTTAGGCAAGTCGGCCGGGCGCCGAATTTTCACGGACGCATACCCGGAGGTGCAGCCGTCCGGGTGGCACGGTACCGCAGCTAGGGGTCTAGGGGCCTAAAGTTTAGGCCTTCAGTCCCCGCCGGTGGGTGCATAGGTGTCTAACTGCGGGGGTTGAGTCCCCCAGAGCGGGGAGCCAAGTGCCTGTCGCCAAGTGCAATCCATCACGGCGGGCACCCGGAGGGTCACCTTCCCCAGCCGTCCAACGCGTCTGTAACGGCAGAAACCAGCCCAACGCGTTGGTGATACGTAGTATGGTGGTTAGACGTATCAGTGCTAGACTTGTAGGCTATAGCACCTGTTACAGCGAGGATAGCCACTAAATACGGTGGAGATGGAGAGAGACAACCGAGTTGGATCCCAAACCGGCCATACCTTTAGCTGCCGTCTTGCAAAACAAACCACTTAAGGAAGCACCGTCTAAACCTTACCGGATTTGACTGCTGGCTGCACCAGCAGGCCTAGCGACACGCCTCCAGAGGCGGTAGTAAGGGTAGGTGCCGCTGTTAGCACCAGCCGGACGCTCCAGACGGGTCACGGCTGCATACCCGGAGGCTCACCCTCCGAGCCTCAGCCGCGGGCGACAGGTGCCGATTCGTGGGGGTTTTTGGCCCGCTGGTACGCTGCTAGGTGCCTAACGGTAGGGACCAAACCCCCAAAACTGCAGGGACGATGCCCTCAATCTTCGGAGGTCGGGTGCCTGTTCCCAAGTCCGACCGAACACGGCTGCATACCCGGAGGCGCATCTCTTTAGAGGTTAGGTGCCTAGCATTGGAGGCGTTTCTTTTCAAAGCTAGGGTTATGTGTACCGAGCTATGGGGCTTAACGCCTGACTTACCAGGGCGATGCCCCTAAGCTTCGGCGGTGAGGCGCCCGTCACCAAGTCCGAACAGTCACGGACGCACACCCGGAGATGTCATCCTTTCAGAATCAACGCCCGGATCCGCGGGCGACAGAAGCCTGTTCGTGGGGGTTTCTGCCCGCCGGTGGGGTGCTAGATGCCTAATAATAGGGGCTAAGCCCCCAAACAACAGGGGCCAGGGTGCCCGTTACAAGTCCGACCTATCACGGCCGCATACCCGGGGCGGTTGACGACAAGCAACCACGGCCGC